>JAFMSR010000007.1:7695287-7709690 GCA_022818135.1 Saxidomus purpurata
ACTCTTTCTGTCGTTACTCATCATAGAAGAGGTAGACCAGTGTGTTTTTAAAATTTCAAACCAAACAAGAATTTCACCATTATCTATCAACTATTTAAATCTCACCGCATACCCATCCCTTTTATATATTAGTTTCCCTCGTTTCTCTGTTGTTTTCTTTGCTACTTTCTGCTTTCAGATTTACCCGATCAGCATGTCGTGGCTGGAATCAAATAGCTGTTTAAGACAGTTATGACGGCAAATATTATCAGCGACCGTCACCGGAGCTGATTTTCATATTTCAACGAAATTTGCATTCAATAGAAATGTGCAGTAATTTCAGCACACATAGCATATACTAGCACGGATTTGCAACCGGTATCTGGACAAAAACAATTTGCAGTAAAGGCATTCTATAGTTTAACTAAATTGATTGAAATAATATTTATCCACTTCCATCTTGTCTTTATTGATAAATATGTGTTTGTAACCGTGTAGGTTTTCCTTATTTCTAAGTTGTATTTTTGATTTTAAATGCATTCTATTTACTCTAAAACTGTGTTGACGTATACCTTTCTTGTATATTGTTGTCGCATCTTCACGAAAAAGCGTTGTCAGAATGCTTTTGTTATTTTTGCAATATGCAGTCATTTTTGTATGCAATTAGAGAGCGGGCCAGCCATTTTCACTTGAAAGAAGAGAGTGAATCAGCTAATAAGAAAGAATATGTCAAGCAGACAGTATTATTTGAAAGAAGACAGTGGAATAGAGCGGACCAGCCAGATTCATCTGAAAGAAAAGAGTACAATATCCCTTTCCATTTGAAAGAAGAGAGTACAGCAGAAATTCTCAGTTGAAAGTAGTAGTGAATGGACTAGTTAGTTTCATTTGAAAGAAGGCAATTGACCAGCAAGTTTCATTTGAAACAGAAGAGATAAGGAGGCAGTTCAGTTTGAGGGAATAAAGTGGACCAGCTAATTTGAATGAAGGGATTTTATTAGCCAGTTTCATTTGTAAGAAGAAAGTTAAGCAGCAAGTTTCTCTAGAAAGAAGAGAGTGTAACAAACAGTTTCTATTAAAAGAAGAGAGTGGACCAAACAGTTTCTATTGAAAGAAGAGATTGGACCAAACAGCTTCTATTGAAAGACGAGAGTGAACCAAACAGTTTCTATTGAAAGACGAGAGTGGACCAAACAGCTTCTATTGAAAGAAGAGAGTGAACCAAACAGTTTCTATTGAAAGACGAGAGTGGACCAAACAGCTTCTATTGAAAGAAGAGAGTGAACCGAACAGCTTCTATTGAAAGAAGAGAGTGGACCAAACAGTTTCTATTGAAAGAAGAGAGTGAACCAAACAGCTTCTATTGAAAGAAGAGAGTGGACCAAACAGTTTCTATTGAAAGAAGAGAGTGAACCAAACAGCTTCTATTGAAAGAAGAGAGTGAACCAAACAGCTTCTATTGAAAGAAAAGAGTGGACCAAACAGCTTCTATTGAAAGAAGAGAGTGAACCAAACAGTTTCTATTGAAAGAACAGAGTTACTAGTAATCAGCCAGTTTAATTTGAAAAAAGAGAGTAGCCCAGTCAATCTCATTTGAAAGAGCGTGAATGAGCTGAATTCATTTAAAGGAAGAGTTAGCAACCAGTTTCATTTGAAAAGAGAGTGTACCAGGTCAATTTCATTTGAAAGGAGAGAGTAAATCACCTTAACTTATTTGACGGAAGAGAGTGGCCAAGCTAGTTTCATTTTATAGAAGATTATGAATAACCTTGTTTCGTATGAAAGAAAAGAGTAAAGCAGAAATATTATTTGAAAGATAAGGGTCGACCAGCCAATTGCATTTGAAAAGAGACCGTAAATAAGCTTTTTCATTTTAAAGAAGAGTTTGCAGCCAATTTCAATTGAAAGAAGAGTGAACCAGCTTAATATGTTTGAAAGGAGAGAGTGGACCAGCCAAACCAGCCAGTTTCATTTGAACATTTGAACGGAGGCCGTAAGTAAGCCAATTTCATTTGAACGGAGACCGTAAGTCAGCCAATTTCATTTGAAAGAAGAAAGCTAAGCAGCAAGTTTCATTTGAAAGAAGAGCGTGAATAAGCTGCTTTTATCTGAAAGAAGAGTTAACAGCCAATTTCAATTGAAAGAAAAGAGTGTCCACCTTAATCCGTTTGAAACGAGAGAGTGGACCAGCCAAACCAGTCAGTTTCACTTGAAAAAAGGAAGAGTTGAGCAGCAAGTTTCTTTCGAAAGAAGACACTGGAGCAGCTAATCTCGTTTGAAATAAAGCAGTGGTCTAACCATTTAAATCTGAAAGAAAAGGGGGAATCGGCCATTTTTAATTGAAAGAAAAAAACAGACCAGCCAGTTTCATTTGAATTAGCCAACTTTCTTTTAAAATGAGAGATTGGCCCAAATAAATTGCATTTGAAATATGAGTGGAACTTTCAGTTTCAGTTAAAAGAAGAGAAAGAACCAGTTAGTTTCATTTGCAAGAAGAGAGTGAAGTAGTTGTATTCTAAAGGAGAGAATAAACGGCAAGTTTAATTCGAAAGGAGGGAGTGTGGTCGTCGATAACATTTTATAGGATAGAGTGAAGAAATCAATTTTATCATATATATTGAAAGAAGATAGTAGGCAAGTCCGTTTTATCTGAAAAAAAAAATCAAAACAAAAAGTGAAGTACCGATTTTGTTTTTAAATAAAAACGAGATTGAATCCGTTAATTTCGTTTGAAAGGATGGGATAAAGAAGTCAATTACCCTTGAAACCTTGTGTTTATTGTGAAATGCAAAACCATAATGACAAAAAAAAATATTTTAAGAACGTTATGATAATACTTTTGCCCTACATGGTATTCGCTTACATCCGTTGACAAAATAACGTACGAAAAAAGGTAAACGTTCGCTTTGAACTCGATAAATAGTTACACTTAAAAATTCTCGATTATAAATTTTGACCTAGGTTTGATCTTGGTCAAAATCGTTCGGTTAAAGACGCGCTTTGACTTGAAGTACTGTTCTAAAACGCTTTGTTTGAGCCCGTAAAAGTCAAATTAATCTTACATCTAGGGAGCTGAGTCTTGTAGCCAGCCCAAACGTTGTCTTGTTGTAGCTGATTTTCACCCATGTGGGGTGGCAGGAATCCTCAGGTTTTAGAATTCATACTTTCCAACGTCGGGAAATCGATAAGGATTAGTGATTTTAGTGCACAAGAGGGGAATTTAAGTTTATTCAGCCTCATCCTAGGACCAGTAGACAAAAGTCCCAGACATAAAACTATTTCCCCATGAGCTCGGGAATTAAACAAAGCTGCGGGTATTTGTCTACATCTCTTGTGTCTATATAGCTGATAAGTCGGTAAGTGATAAGGGGACTATGACCGTGTATGTAAGTGATTAGGTGAGAGCGACCGTGGAGGCAAGTGATCCGTTGACAATGACCGTGGAGGTAAGTGATCGGGTGACAATGACCGCGGAGGAAAGTGATTAGGTGAGACCGACCGTGGAAATTAGTGATCGGGTGACAATGACCGCGGAGGAAAGTGATTAGGTGAGACCGACCGTGGAAGTAAGTGATAGGGTGACAATGACCGCGGAGGAAAGTGATTAGGTGAGACCGACCGTGGAGGTAAGTGATCGGGTTACAATGACCGTGGAGGTAAGTGATTGGGTGGCAATGACCGTGGAGGTAGGTGATCGGGTGACAATGACCGTGGAAGTAAGTGATTAGTGATTAGGGGAAACCGACCGTGGATGTTTATCATCGGGTGACAATGAACGTGGAGGTTAGTGGTTGGGTGACATTGACCTTGGAGGTAAGTGATCGGGTGACAATGACCGTGGAGGTAAGTGATCGGGTGACAATGACCGTGGAGGTAAATGATCGGGTGACAATGACAGCGGAGGAAAGTGATTAGGTGAGACAAACCGTGGGGGTTAGTGATCGGGTTACAGTGATCATGGAGGTAGGTGATCGGGTGACAATGACCGTGTTGGTAAGTGATTGGGTGACAATGACTGTGGAGGTAAGTGATCAGGTGACAATGACCGTTGACGTAAGTGATAAGGTGACAACGACCGTTGAGGTAAATAATCGGGTGACAATGACCGTGGAGGTAGGTGATCGGGTGACAATGACCGTGGAAGTAAGTGATTAGTGATTAGGGGAGACCGACCGTGGATGTTTATCATCGGGTGACAATGAACGTGGAGGTTAGTGGTTGGGTGACATTGACCTTGGAGGTAAGTGATCGGGTGACAATGACCGTGGAGGTAAGTGATCGGGTGACAATGACCGTGGAGGTAAATGATCGGGTGACAATGACAGCGGAGGAAAGTGATTAGGTGAGACCAACCGTGGGGGTTAGTGATCGGGTTACAGTGATCATGGAGGTAGGTGATCGGGTGACAATGACCGTGTTGGTAAGTGATTGGGTGACAATGACTGTGGAGGTAAGTGATCAGGTGACAATGACCGTTGACGTAAGTGATAAGGTGACAACGACCGTTGAGGTAAATAATCGGGTGACAATGACCGTTGACGTAAGTGATCGGTAGACAATGACTGTGGAGGTTAGTGATCAGGTGACAATGACCGTTGACGTAAGTGATCGGGTGACAATGACTGTTGACGTAAGTGATCGGGTAACAATGACCGTGGAGGTAAGTGATCGGGTGACAATGACCGTTGACGTAAGTGATCGGGTGACAATGACCGTGGAGGTAAGTGATCAGGTAACAATGACCGTTAACGTAAGTGATCGGGTGACAATGACTGTGGAGGTAAGTGATCAGGTGACAATGACCGTTGACGTAAGTGATCGGGTGACAATGACTGTGGAGGTAAGTGATCAGGTGACAATGACCGTTGACGTAAGTGATCGGGTGACAATGACCGTGGAGGTAAGTGATCGATCGACAATGACCGCGGAGGTAAGTGATCGGGTGACGATGACCGTGGAGGTAAGTGATCGATCGACAATGATCGTAGAGGAAAGTGATTAGGTGAGACAATGACGGCGGAGGTAAGTGATCGGGTGACGATGACCGCGGAGGTAAGTGATCGGGTGACGATGACCTGTGGAATTTAGTGATCGATCGACAATGACCGTGGAGGTAAGTGTTCGATCGACAATGACTGTTGACGTAAGTGATCGGGTGACAATGACTGTGGAGGTAAGTGATCAGGTGACAATGACCGTTGACGTAAGTGATCGGGTGGCAATGACTGTGGAGGTAAGTGATCAGGTGACAATGACCGTTGACGTAAGTGATCGGGTTACAATCGATCGACAATGACCAGGGAGGTAAGTGATCGATCGACAATGACCATGGAGGTAAGTGATCGATCGAAAATGAGCGCGTAGGTAAGTGATCGATCGACAATGACCGTGGAGGTAAGTGATCGATCGACAATGACCGCGGAGGTAAGTGATCGGGTGACGATGACCGTGGAGGTAAGTGATCGATCGACAATGACCGTGGAGGAAAGTGATTAGGTGAGACAATGACGGCGGAGGTAAGTGATCGGGTGACGATGACCGCGGAGGTAAGTGATCGGGTGACGATGACCTGTGGAATTTAGTGATCGATCGACGACGACCGTGGAGGTAAGTGTTCGATCGACAATGACTGTTGACGTAAGTTATCGGGTGACAATGACTGTGGAGGTAAGTGATCAGGTGACAATGACCGTTGACGTAAGTGATCGGGTGGCAATGACTGTGGAGGTAAGTGATCAGGTGACAATGACCGTGGACGTAAGTGATCGGGTTACAATCGATCGACAATGACCAGGGAGGTAAGTGATCGATCGACAATGACCGTGGAGGTAAGTGATCGATCGAAAATGAGCGCGTAGGTAAGTGATCGATCGACAATGACCGCGGAGGTAAGTGATCGGTTACAATGACCACGGAGGTTAGTAATTAAATGACATTGACTGCAGAGGCAAATAAATTAGCGCAATGGTCATTGGGGGTTAGTAATTTGAGGGCATTTGCAAATTGATTAAATGTTACTGGCCGCGGATCAAAGTGATGAGGCAACATTGAAGGTTGCGGTAAGTTATTAGATGAGTTTGACAGTGGCAGTAAGTGATAATGTGAGTTCGACCATGGAGGTAAGTGATTTGGAGGCATTGAACGTGGGGGTAGTGATCAGGTGAAATCTACAGCGGAGGGGATGAAGTGAGATCGACGGCGGACATGAGTGAATAGATAAGATTGATCGTTGAGATTAAGAGATATTGACCGTGAAGGGAAGTGATTACTATATATAAAGGTGTTTGTGGCCCGACATACCGTCGTGGTATGGCTAACGGTTGTATTAATCTATATAAGAACAAGTCAGGCGGACATGACTTCCAGACGTACTGAAAAAGGATTGAGTCATGAAAACGTATAGACCCCTAAACTAATCGGTACGATAAGTACAACCTTTTGTACTACGCGGACACAAAGCTTATCATTCATGTAACCAGAAAGTCTGTACATAACTTGTCGTTTTGACGTATATTTACATTTGCAATCATCAAAGAGACATACACTTCACTGCAAACAGTTGTCATGGAGACAAACTGCATCCTGATGAATCGGAAACCACCCTTATTTTCGGATCATCACACTGTAACTTAAAGAGTTCACACCTGAAACGATAATGTAAATACATGTATCTCGAATTACAATGTTCTTCAAGTGTTTAAAAGTATCCGTCCATCAACATGATGTTCTTTGGAAGTCACATTTTAGCAATACCAACGGAGCCTTCACAAATTGTTGATGTCGACTAGATTGGAAAATAACAATATAATTAAGCCTATGGTTTAGTGGAAAATGCTACTTTGTTAGTGCGCACTTATTTAGCTACAGCTTCAGGCTAACCTCTCTAAACAACACCTCCGAAGAGCAAACACCTCTCTACAAATTCCCAAAGCAATTACATTGTACATCCGAATAAATAAACCACCCTAGAGAAACAACCTTTCCTTAACAAACAACAAATGATTTTCTTAAGTGTTGTTGTAGAGAGTTATGGTTATACTGTACTAAACTTTTTAAAGTCTCTGTCAAGTCTAATATCGCGCTTGATAGAAACAAGTAAAACTAAAGGTGTATCCCTTTGTGTACTATAGACGCTTAGGCTTTGATCACGGTGTATACATACATATATTGCGTATCAACCTACTATACCTACTGTAAACATGAAGAAATTTGTTAATTTAAATGGGGGGTAAAATTAGTTTATTAGAAATTAGTCTAAACTGTCTCGGTGCACAATAATTACTCGTGTGAAACATCCGGATTCATAATAATCCGGCAGTTTACGGTATCGTTCGGAAATATCCTAACTATCTCATCATAACGACGTAACTACCGCATATAATGACGAAACTACCGCATATAAAGAAATAACTACCGCATATAATGCTGGAAGCACAGCATTCAAGGAAGTCGCACGTACAGCATATAATGTGAGATCTACAGTGTATATTAACGAAAGTACGATATATAATGTGATTTGTACTGCATATCAGGAAAAAAGCACCACACATAATGGACACAGTGACTACCACATATATTTATGTTTGCACATCATATAATGTAAAAAGCACCACGTATAACGTTTTATCTACTACACACAATAACAAATCTACTGCATATATTGGTGTTTTCAAATGCACTGCATATAAACAGGGGAGTGAACGTAGCCCCGTTTCTTCAGAGGGTTAAGCGACGAACCGGTATCTGCGGAGGAGAAATGGCGGATTATGTTGATTGAAAATGAAAGTAGGACCATATTTTGACGTGTAAGTAGACTTGTAGCATACTTTGAAATCTTTGAGTACTTTCATCAGGTGAAGAAATATATAATCTTCAATCGGCTTTTCGTTTTAGCTTCGTAGGTGCCATATTAACCCTGTTTGCTTGAACATTGTCTGCAAAGATCGATGATTACAAATGCAAAACGATCGACTCCCGGTATTCTTACGTCATTTCCAAGGCAAAAACAAGGGCTCTGTACTTTGTTATACAAGTTATCATTGCAGCTATACCCACTGTGAATTGCTGTGCCGGTGACAGTGACTATATGGACTATTTGGCCGAAAAAGTAGTATTATATACTTTTTTGTCTCTGCAGAGAGCACTACGCAAGTTTTGGTGTCTGCCGTCGTTAATTCATAATCGCTATACGTACCTGTTTGACGACTATTTACTCATAATGGACATCATACTCACGCGTTTGCAAGAACACGGCTATAAGCATATTATAAGATCATTTTGAACTGAACATACGTCCGTTTTCTGATGTACAATGTCAACAATAAAATGTTTTCAACCACATCATAAAAAGATGACTACACTCCATTCCGCCACTAGTTCTATCGCAATACTCAATCCCATGGCCCTAGGTAATAATATCTTAGTGGCCTTGGTTATTAAATGACAACAAGAATTGAGAAAGTCCCTTCGTCAATAATAATTAACATATGTCCTATTTACATTTCAGTATGGTCAAATTTGATTCATGGAAAGAAGTCAATGAAGTGTATGGACACCAGTATAGGAACATTTTAGATGTTATGGATCTCATCATGACTATGAGTCCTAGTAGTGCTGAAGCTGAAAGTGGGGTTTTTATGCTGAAACTTGTAAAAACCAAAATCAGGACTAATTTAAGCCAGGGTAGTTTGAATAACCTCGTAATTGCAAAGTTACATGCCTCAAATGTTGAGAACTTTGGACCCAGTGATGCTATTTATTTGTGACATAGTGGTTGAAATAGAACAAGAAGAATGAACTTCAAGGACAAGTCAGTGAGAAACCCAGCTGAGTATTTGGTAGTACAACAATAGGCTGAACCAGTACAGAAAGATCCGACAGTTGAGCTCACAGTCAATCAACCAGAAAGCTTCCTGTCTCAACCCAGCTCTCTTATGGATGTAAATGTTGCTGAATCAGACAGAAATGGTATATCTCAGCCTTGTAAAACTGTTGAAGTAGAATGTCAAACTGACCATATCAACTCTCAAGAAGCAGGCACACAAGCATTTGCAAATATTTACTACTCTTACTAAACAAGACCAATGTCATCCGAAGGATGCCATGAGAAATACTGTTCATCTGATGATGAAACTGACTGACTCTGACCTTGATTCTGATTTATAAGAGGGTGTAGTATTTTCCAAGTTAATGGATTCATTGGATTGTAACAGAGACTGTTGAAATTGTTCAAAGTCCTTGTAGTGTGACAGTATCTGTGTACTTTGCACTTAAATGAGAAAACAAATGTTAATTTATTAAGTACATGCATGCTTGTTGTATAACATAATAAACATTTCCCGATATGAATTTGCGTAATTGTATTATTGAAATAGTTGGACCACCACATTTTTCTCTGGGTCACCACAATTCAATAGTTAATGGTCCAGTTTGCCATCAGGCCGTAAATGTTAGTCTTTATCCCTGCTTTGACAATCAATCAACGCTATTATACACCTCAAAAGAGATATATATCAAAGTCTAATAGTCTGCCAATCGCTACATGAGCTTAAATCACAATACCAGTATCTAGCGAAGGCATTTTTAAGCAAAAAACAACATCGCAATTTTGCATTGTAGAGCAACAACATGTGTCTGGAGTAACTAGGTGTCCAAAACGCATGTAAATGACTTGGTGGGAGAGGTAAACATTTTTGAATTTTCAATGTCAGATGTTTATTGGAACAAGTAAAGATATACAGGATAATTGTTGGTTTCGGTGTAATTTTACATCGATACCGACACATTTTCCGTTTAATAATGTCTGTAACAATACTTTTGTTAACGAAGGCAGATACCAAAAAGTCGATCGTTTTGCATTTGTAAACATCGATCTTTGCAGACAATGTTCAAGCAAACAGGCTTAGTATGGCACCTACGAAGCTAAAACGAAAAGCCGATTGAAGATTATATATTTCTTCACCTGATGAAAGTACTCAAAGATTTCAAAGTGTGCTACAAGTCTACTTACACGTCAAAATATATATACTTCCATTTTCAATCAACATAATCCGCCATTTTTCCTCCGCAGATGCCGGTTCGTCGCTTAACCCTCTGAAGAAACGGGGCTACGTTCCCCCCCCCCGTGATAAAGACAGTACCACCACATATAAGAAGAGTTGTACTACATATAACAAAGAAAGTACAGCATATAAAGTAACTTGTACCACATAAAATGAACTATCTACCACATATAATTAAACATCTACGGCATATAACAAAAGATCTGATTTAGAGCCCCTGTTTGTTTTGTTTATGATGTCATAATCATTATAGGCATTCAAAGCTAAATGCGTGTATATCTTATTTAGGATCATGGTGTGACAGTGACGTAATAGATATATGCATACACACACTTTTAAAACCATTGCATAAATAGGTGGACCAAGTGTCCTAAAGAAGGTTTAATCCTTTAAAATAGCCCGTGTTTTTACCCAATACAGATAGTAGTTTCTACTGTCACGTCACTGTCACAATATACGAAATGAACTGTAGAAACAAAAATTCAACATTAAAACACATACGTATTTGGGTAGAATTTTCCGTCTGATCCGCAGACAACGTTTAAGGTCGTGGGGCAGTTGAGAGATGACTTATACTTGCAAAATACAGATCCTACTAAATTATGGATCGAAATCGTTGTCGTCGGAATTGCTGACGTTGTTGATGCTATTGATAGGGCTTTTTTAGTTGTGGCAAATCCGCTTCCGGCTGTAATGGCGGTCATTAATAGTGACCCTGAAGTAGAAGGTGTTGATATAGAAACTGTTGATCGGTGGCAAGCTCCAGCATGTGTTATTGTAAGCATCCAGTCTGTGCACCTAGCTTGAGCAAACTGACAGCTACAAATGAAAACAATATTGATATTGTCGGATTGTTTTAAAGACATTTTGGTGTTATCTCTTGTAACTCAGATATTAAGTAACGAATCACTCATATTTGATTGTAAACTGTAATATATTTTTGATGTCAACTCATATTTGCTTCGATAAAACAGAAATACCAAAAGCTATATAAAGATCTATTTATTAGTCAAGTCTTTCTACAGTTTTCAGAAAAAATCTTTCCTTGCTATGTTTTGTTAGTTTGATAGAATTTGACTGTGGCGCAGTAGTAGTGCGTTCGCATCTTGGAACTGTAAGAGACAAATTACATCCAAAGTGCTATGGGACACAAGAAGACGTGTTTTAAACAATAAATGTATCGGAGGGAAAACATTTTGATGAACCGTAACTTTCTCACATTCGAATTCGTGTGTGAAAAATACGTACGAATATGTCACATATTTGTGAAAATTTAGTTCTTTACCTTAAACAGAAAAGGCACCTGTAAAGATAGTGTTCATACGAAAACGCCACATATTCCAAACAACAGTTTAAGCCACCCGGATAGGTCAGGAGGCATATTGTTTCTGCTCTGTCTGATAGAGCCCTCACATATCATAGAATGATAGAACATATTGAGTAGATGACCCAAGTAAAATTTTGGGTCATTGGATCATAGGTCACGGTCACAGGGGGTAAGTTGCGGGTTAGAGCCCCATCAGGGTCTCGACCGTACTTCCTCATATGACACCAGTACTGGTTTTCCCAGGTAGCTGACTCGAGAGTGACTCGATAAGCTTCAAGCTTTCTTCACAATCGAGCTAAAATAAATTAGTATAAACTAAACTAAATTTCACATTCTTTAGCACTCAGTATCTTGATATCCTTTTGACACTGATGCTTCATATTTCACAAAATGATTGCTCACAATGTGTAATAGAATTTCCATGTTTGTTTTATAAGTCACTTGGTCAAAGGTCAAGGTCGCAAGGGGTCATAAACATGAAGTCCTTTAACGTTCAATATTCAAAACCCCTGCCCCATGGCTTTTTATTGAGATATTTGCAAAGTTTTTTGCAATGTGTACAAAAATTATAGGGAAAGCGTTATACAAATAGAAAATAAAAAATACGACCACCCGCATCAATTTTTTCTGAAAATTCGGAAAAGAATATCTGGCCTTAGGCAAATTCGTGACAGAAGTGTAAAAAGTAGTGCGACAGTCGTGCTTATTTCCACATTTCAAAAACGAAATCTAGGAGCGACGCTACACTTGCCAACTGATATTCATTTAAAGTTACGGCGGCTGGTGGTAAAGAGCTTTAAATGGCCCTCAGTAGCTAAATAAGCGAACGATAATCGGACTGTGAAAATTTTGTTGGTACAGTAACTTAAACGATTATAAGTAAGTAAGTAAGTAAGTAAGTAAGTACAAAGAGGTGGTGAAGCAAGTGGACCCAAAAATGTCACAATACAATGTACCTACTTGTGACATATTCGTGCGTATTTATCACACATGTGTGAAAAATTCGTACAAATTCCTCACACATGTATGATAAATTCGTATGTGTGAAAATTACGGTTCAAAAGCATTTTATCTACTGATTATTGTAGGTAAGTCCGTCTGATCCACAATCTTCTTCGTCAGGTCCAATGTAGCTTTGGCAACCATCTTGAAACATTGAAGTACACATGTCATGATCAATGTGCATGCCAATGTTTTCCAAAGTTCGCCCCATCTCCGTAGCTGCCGTCATGGTGGTAACCGTTCATACTGTATCCATTGCTGCCGTCATGGTTGTAACCGTCCATACTGTATCCATTGCTGCCGTGCTGGTGGGAACCGTCCATACCGTGTCCATTGCCGTGTCCATTTGCTGAAACGAAAAGTGTTCCTATATTTATATATATCTTTTCTTTACTTATTCAGTGTGACGAGGACCGGAGCGCAAGCTCCTAGGTTCTGGCGCTAAGCAGCATGGCGTTGTATTTCAAGGGTAGATAATTTAAGATCAATATCACAATCGAGCTAAAATAAATTAGTATAAACTAAACTAAAGGGAAAAATTCTAGCCCTATATACATACAGGAAAGGGTAGCAATTGTCTTTAATACATTGTACTATACGGCACTGTAACCATAACCGGAACTGTAACCGTAACCGACATTGTAACCATAACCGGCACTGTAACAATAACCAACACTGTAACAATAACCAACACTGTAACAATAACCGGCACTGTAACCATAACCGACACTGTAACCATAACCGACACTGTAACAATAACCAACACTGTAACAATAACCAACACTGTAACAATAACCAACACTGTAACAATAACCGGCACTGTAACCATAACCGGCACTGTAACCATAACCGGCACTGTAACAATAACCGACACTGTAACCATAACCGGCACTGTAACCATAACCGACACTGTAACCATAACCGGCACTGTAACCATAACCGGCACTGTAACCATAACCGGCACTGTAACAATAACCGACACTGTAACCATAACCGGCACTGTAACCATAACCGACACTGTAACCATAACCGGCACTGTAACCATAACCGACACTGTAACCATAACCGGCACTGTAACAATAACCGACACTGTAACCATAACCGGCACTGTAACCATAACCGACACTGTAACCATAACCGGCACTGTAACCATAACCGACACTGTAACCATAACCGGCACTGTAACCATAACCGGCACTGTAACAAACTTAAGCTGTATATTTTAATAAATGGTACGAAATACTAGTATGTCCAACAACAACTTTACTTGATGCCGTTATATCTATAACGATTGGCCAAAGTAGCCATTGCAACATTTCATACATTCGCTATTGACCATCAACTTCTTTTTTCGTTTTTCAAACTCCTTAACTAGGGTTTATCTTTCCAGCCACATGTATGATACGGGCCGGGGATCATCCCCAAACTCTATTTCACTCTTAACTAATTACTCGTATTTTATAATGAAAGCCAAGTCCACTAGTACCTCCGTACTGAAAGTGGATCATTTATGACTTAGGCGACACATCTGCTTAAATTTCCACGAAAGGTCGTCATTCAAATCACGTTTCATAAATGATAAACACAGTACATCGAATGTATGTCATAGTTTACCTTATAATTAAGGAGTTTATTGCATCTTTTAAAAAGCTACGGATGCAAAATAAGTTTTGAATAAAAGGTTTTAAACTATTATACGTAGACCGTAAAACTTTATGGGGTAGCTTTAACCTTTGTTGAATAGGCGTCTTCCGTTTTTGTTTGCTATCCTTAGGGGTGTTTTTTTCTTGCGTCGTAAAGGCCGTTAGCGCTCTAAGATCACTTCTGTCCTACATTGTTTGGATATATCACATGTTTGTATTACAGTGTTGTTTTCAAATTTAACAGCGGCAAGTTCAAAGTATAAATTTACATGTATTTCCATTGGTGTTTATTTTAATAGATATAAAGATACCACTACCGAAATTTAAGTTGATGCAGTTAATAGTGTGATAATGAAAAAGGGGGACCATTCAACATGATTGCATATTGCTA